>CM062348.1:5031982-5068001 GCA_031216105.1 Dalbergia cultrata | reverse complement strand
TGTCCCTACTTATTCTTAACATCCATCACATCAAACGGTTAAAAAGTAGGTGTCTGTTTCAGACACCCATTTTTAGGTGTTCAAATAGCACTTCTCTATAAATAATATTATCGATAAGCAAGGTGGGACGCCATAAGCATATATATCGTAATTGCATGAGAAATTTGCATGGCTGTTGAGTTGTTGACCTCATGGGCAGGAGGCGATGGACTTATCAAATCATGGATGTGCTGTGGGCTGGGTAGATGGGCATCAGAGGTCTGATTCATCTCCAATAAGGTCTGAGCTGTGAGGTGAGGTGAGGCCAACATGTGTGTTGTGAAATGATATTGTAATAACCAACGTATAGAGTTATGACAGTAGATTGACTATTGTGGCTCTTAGCTTTGTGGAGGGGACAGAAATTTAATTTTTTTGTTCGAGAAGGAGAGGAAAAAGACAACTGAGAAAGGATAATATAAAGTTATAAACAGTTATCAATATCTTCTTTTCTTATAATATAAGAATCTTGTTTATTCATAATCAGAATGATCATGCCTTAGTATTATCTAATCTGACAATTTCATTATCCATTAACATGAAAATGCAAAATTACTTTGTTTTGTTTTTTGTTGTCCTGATATGATCACTAAAAAATCCTCCTTCTTTTCGTCCAAAAATTCATGTATAATAACATCTAAATAGTAAATTATGATTATGGCAAAAGAGCTTTGTGCATCAAACAGAAAGAGCGGAAAGGCGAAGCAGAAAGAGTAATGATTATGAATCTGAAAGAAATATACTGGGGATGATGAATATTCTGTCATTGAAATTAGTTTCACATCAACTTTTCTGATTATCGATAACAAAGTGCTAAAAAAAATTTGTTTAGAAATTGTAGCTATATATGTCGAGAACAGAAAGGTAGCTAGAGAGCCGGGCTCATTGCCATCTATAAATTTCAGCCGGTAACTTAGGCCTCGCTGCAATGCGTGCATTAAAATCGTCATGCAAACACGAAGTTCCCAATTCTGTGGGGAGATGAATAGAATTTAGTGGAAGTTGATTTTTCGGGTGAAACCATTAAGAAATTTTTAGAGCGAAAAAAGGAGTTTGACGGTGTGGTGTTTTATATATCTCCGGGTTAGTGTGGATTACATGTAGGTGTTTTATCTCTGGGTGGTGTTTCACATGTAGGTGAAGATTTTATTAGCATGTATCAATTACTACTTTTCGTTAACTCAGACAATTAACTAGCATCTATATTTATTAAACCTCTGATGGATATTTGAATTAGCTGTATTTGTTATAAATTTGTGATAATTAAGCTGCATTTGTACTGAATTTTGCCCATATATTTTAACCTGTGGTAGAAGGTAAAAATAGTTTCATAATAATACTCAAGTAGTATCATTATATTTAGAAAGTTTTTGAATTTTATATGTTAAATATTACTGAAAGAAATTAATATCCCCCCCAAAAAAAAAAAAAAACACAAAACAACCAAAAAAAAAAAAGGTTAATGACTTCCAAGTTCCAAATATGTACTCAATGTACGGCAATTATGCTAGTCTACTACTACGGCAGATATGTCTCATATGCAAATAAGAGCAATGATCTACGTCACCGATATTCACTTATATGTTCATGAATGCAACATTTTTGCATAGACACAATTTGATTGTATTAATTATATAAGCCAATTGCCTTTTTTTTTCCTTGTATACCAAAAAGTGTATATATATAAGCCAATCTTCATTACTTGTCGTCATTATTCGCAGTCTTTCCCCATAAACTAATGTTATGTTTGGGAAATTTACTAAGAAGGGAAGAGAATGCTCATTAGTGAAATAAAAAAAAATGAGGAGTAAAATGAAGTAGGCTGAGAAACTATTTTATTGTTTGAGAGTTTATAAAATGAGTGAGTATAATAGAATGATGTATAAAATGTTCTATCTATTTTTGCTCTTTTTATTTTGTGAATATATTTTATATACAAGAGGTTTCAAAGTGGCATAATAGGAAAATCACATTCAAAATAACTTTGGTCATCCTTGTCTCCCAAATTTGAGGGTCACTAAATCACTGTTGCGATAGCTAGGAAGGGCATCCTCATCCTTGATGTCCCTGCCTTTCTCCATTCCAAAATTTTACTTTCAAACACAGTTTGTTTGTCATCCCCTTCTATTTCCTGCCACTACCCTAGTTTTTGAGATTCCCATTCAGATCCTAAGGCCAATATGTTTTGAGTTTTGACTGCTAAATTCACTAAATAATATTTCGCAATTTCTTTATTTAAGGCGGCAAAGCAGTATGCACTGTTTAATTTTATCCATTTCTTCAGTCAAACACACTTCACTCGTATGAATTTTGAGTAGTATGATTAGAAAGTTCATGGTTGCTGGCTAGGGAACTCCCTTTACCGACTTGCAAAAGATGCGCGAGAGAATTATGACTGCTTAGCCGCGGGTTCTCACTTCTCATTCCTTCAATGAAGTGAAAAGAATCGCACCCCACACAGCAAAAAAATGCATTGATCAGTGTTAGTTTGCGGTGCATTTGCACTTTTATTTTCTTTATTTATTTCTCTTTTGGGCAAAAGAGTTATGACTGGTCATAAGGAAATGATTATGTTTAACAAACAAATCTTTATATTTATGCTCTCATGACACAAAGTAATCTAATTGTTAATCATGCATGCATATTTTTGCGTTTTTTCAATCAATAGCTGTTTTAAACTATAGTTTCTTTTTTTCAGGAAAAAAAAATTGTATAAAGCACTGTAAAGTGGAATTATTTATAAAGTGAGAAGTAGTTAAAAAGGAAAAAAATTCTTGGATCATTCAGTAAGTTATATAGACAATGTTTTTAAAAAAAATTATTAGAGACAAATTTACAATAGAGATTTCTTTTTCATAGGAAGAAGGAAGGAAAAGACACAAAGGCTTACAGGAGATTTGATTCATTATGTAAAAGGGTTGGCTTCTCCTTTCCAGCAATTGCATGGGCGATGGAAAATTATTTGATTAGAAAGATGAGCAGTAGAATGGTCCTACAAGCAATAAGAGTTCCACAATGAAGTGCGTTGGATTAAAGCTGTTTCGAACTAGCCAACCTTCGTTCTTAAGTTTCCGAAGCGGGACTTTATTATGAATAGGGTGTGTTTAGTTAGAAAATAAAAGATATATAAAAATTATGTAAATGAGATATATGTATAATTTTATATATAAAATATACTTATGCAATTTTTATTATCACTTTTATTACCTATCCAAACATGTTATAAGAGTAATAATTATCTATTACTGCCATTCTCAAATAAAATTCAAGTTTTAATTAAAAAGAAAACTAGATTTCAAACCCGTGCGTTGTATGAATTTATTTGTATTTTTTAAATTATTTTAATGAGAATACTTATAAAAATAAAAATAAAATTTATATGTGAACATTGATAAATTATTTTGAGAAATATTCTATTTATAAAATAAAAAATTTGGTTAAGGGAGTTTAATAACCATTTTATTGTAAATCAAAGAATTAGTCTAGTCGTATATTTTTACTTTCTACATTTATAAGAACTCTCAACCCTTTGGTAAGATTATTCTTGACAATATAATATATAATTATCTACAACAAAATTTATATGTTGACAAATATGATTCTCATAATTTGATGATAGTTTTGACTTGTGTTTATTATTATTATTATTGTATAACATACCATTATTGAAAATTATTTTCTTCTTCTTCTTAAAGGAAAAGCAACTTTAAATCCTTTATTACCAAAATTATTTGTTGAATAAGAATTATTGTGCAAATAATACTTCACATGATTATTTTTCTTTTAATTATATACTACTTTTCCTAGTGCCTAAAAAGTAGCTTTGTTCCACTTGCACATTTTTAATGTGAAATTTATGCTTTTAAGAAGCATAATAATTAACCTTTCTTCTCTTTTGTAAGGGATGTGCCCAACTATTCGTAAAATATTAACTTTTTAATCAACATTGATTCACTTATTGTTATTATTTATTATATATTACCCTAAGCATAAAAATAGTCATATTTCATTGCATATTTCTAATGACAAATTTATGCTCTTAAAAGAGAGTATAATTGACATTTTTTTTCTATTGCAAGCAATGACTTAGAAATTCAATCAAATTTATTAAAGTATTGTGTAAATTGTAGTACATAAGCTCTATGTTGTCATGATAAAATAATAAATAATTCAGAAAAGATTAATTCTCAAAATTAAGAATACAAAAATTATATTGTCATGAGTTGAAGTTCAATGTAATTATTGAAGTTTGAATCTAACTATTTCAAAAATAAAGATTGATGAATACTCATATGGTTGCAAATTATTAGAAATTACAATAAGCTTTAAGTACAAATTATATTATTATTTATGATAGTTATAAAGTAAAATAAAATTTATTATAAAATATTGCAATTTATATAATAATTGCAAGTTAGTGTAATAATATCCAAAGTAATGAGTGACAATAATGCTTATTTCACTGATTGAAAAGGAAATTTGCATATACATTTTTAGATAGCAATTTAAAGCCACCATAGCAAAACTTTATTGGACTTAGATATATATATATATATATATATTATGAGCCTCATCACAATCTTTTAATAGTCTAATAACTTTTTAAAAATTATCTTGCCCCAATTTTTACAATATCTGGAATATTTAAAAAAGAAAATATAATGAAAAAGGTGAAAAATATGTATAAACTGGGTGAAAATATAAAAGGGCAAACAATGTGTATGCGAATAAAATAATTTTAAAATAAGGAGTATTATTATGCAAGGTGAACTAAGAAGAAGAAATAAAAATATAAAAAAATCAGGAAAATAAAAGAATTAAAAGCTATATTTTTGTCAACAATATTCAAAAGTGACTTGGCTAGATAGTTGGTGGTCAAAGTGTAAATAGAACAATTCTAATCATATAAAATGCTCAATAAATAAGTCTTAAATTAATAATAATAAGTCTATAATAAATTAGTTTATTGATATCACTACAAGAAAAAACGCTGTTACCAACGGATTTTACCGACGGAATTTTTAGTTTTACAGACGAAAATTTCAGTTACTGACGGATTTATTGACGGATTTTGTTAACCGGTAATAACGGAGTCGGTAATTATCACCGACGGAAAAAATCCGTCGATAAAATGTATCGACGGAATTTTATCTGAAAAATCCGTCGGTAAATAGATGACGAAATTCGTCACCAAATTCATCAGGGCAAAAGGATTACCAACGGATTTTTCCATCGGTAAAAATTAGAAAATTACAGACGGAAAAATCCGTCGGTAATTTTCATAATTTCGTTTATAATTTTATTTATTTTTCACTTTACCGACGGATTTTTATCCGTCGGTAATTTTCACAATCTTTCTTAAATTTTTAATTTATATATTACCGACGGAAAAATCCGTCAGTAACACGGATTTTAATTTTTTTTATGTATATTTTACCGACGATAATTTGAACTTGTTGCCAATAGTTCATTTTGTAATTTATTAATTCCCTGAATATTTAATAATGAAAAATTCTAAAAAATTACTTAATAAAAACTAAATGCAATAAATTTAGATCCAAAATGTAAAATAGATTAAAATGTTAGAAAGCCTATGAAGTATATAAGTATATATATAAATAGTCCAACTAAAAGAGAAATAGTTTAACTACAACCAAATAAATAAAAAACAATAACTCAAGTCAAGAGAAGTCAGCAGCATCATCATCATCGTCAGCAGCATCATCACCACTACCACCACCACCATCATCATCTGTGTCTAGTAGTGCAGAGGAGCCATCTCTTTCTTCATTTGCTTTCTTAGTCTTATCTCCTTCTCCCTCATCTGCTTTATTATTTATGTCTGCAAGGCTTTTTCCTTGTCCTCCATCTTCTTTTGCATCTCTTGCAACTGGCGCTGTCTCTCTGCATCTTGCTCTTGCATACGATGATAGATGATATATAAAGACACCCATCATGATATATAGATAAAGAGCAAGTGTCTTATTAAACACTAAATGCAAACCAGGTCAGAATAAGCACCAAGACGAGAAAAAAAGCACCTTCAGATACAAATGCATTGATAAATAAGCACAAACTTCAAATAAATAAGCAAACTTCATGTGTATTGGCCATAAACAAGTTTTGTTGTGGGGGTAAACTTGAAACAGACATAACTTTTGACTCGGGTATCAGAATGGCTATTAATGCATATCAACGGAAAGCCCCAGATGAGAGCATCGACGGTGGCCGGTTGGCGGTACTTTTGGGCTCAAAAAATGCTGTTTAAAGGTGTTTTGATTGCTTTAAAAAATTTCTCATGTAATCATTGATATGAATAAGGATATGTTTATGACCTACTCACTCAATAAACTTGGATAGGTGAGACTTAACATATATTATATCATATAACGATCAAGGTGTACTACTAAATGAAACAATCTATCACAAAAATTAAAGAACAGATGCCCTCTTCATAAAATTACAGGTATGAAATAACAGATGCATAACAAAAAACAACAGAAAAAATATATGCCTAACAACAGATGCCCTCTGCACAAATTAGAAAACGAAAAAAAAAATTTGGTACATGATCAAATTTCACAGCAGAGGAGAAGACATGCATCAAATTCCTTTACTTCCATGTCATTCCATTCTCAAATCTAGTACATTTTCGTACATGATAACTTGAAAGTTGGAAATTGGAAAATCAAAAGTTCTGCAAGTAACATTGTATATTTTAAATCAAGTCAGCAACTAATTTCTAAGAAAAGCCAGCCTACAATAGCAATCCATTCAATGGAAAAAATTACATAGTTCAAAAGGAACCAATATACTTATACCAATATACTTACATAGTTTAAGTTAGTTCAAGTGAGCAACATATAGTTGTGCTTACCAAACAGAGACAGAACAGAAAGAAAACATAGACAAAAATGGGAGTGGAATGCTTACCTTGCGCGAACACTGTGCCCAAGTCCCGGATCTAACGCGAGGAAGGAAGGAGAGCAGCAGATAGGGTCGAGAACAGCAGATAG
Source organism: Dalbergia cultrata (assembly GCA_031216105.1). Lineage (NCBI taxonomy): Eukaryota > Viridiplantae > Streptophyta > Magnoliopsida > Fabales > Fabaceae > Dalbergia > Dalbergia cultrata. The sequence goes on along the minus strand of CM062348.1, from coordinate 5,060,946 downwards.
GATCGCGAACATGCGAGGTCAAGTGAGAACAACGCGGAGACAGAGATGGTCAGGATCTAACGCGAGAGCAGCTAAGCGGCGGCGGCGGCGGTGGTGGCGGCGGCGGCGGGCGGCGGGTGGGTGGGAGATTGGGGCGGGCACAGAGAGAGAGAGCAAGCAAGAGGGTATGAGGGTATGAGGGTAAGAGAGAGAGATAATAAAAATGATATCTGTGCAATTACCAACGGATTTTCAAATTTTCGACGGAAAAAAATCCGTCAATAATTAAATGCAACGGTTCCCTTTCTGAAAATTTTTCATTATTGTTACCGATAGAAAAATCCGTCGGTAAAATTGATTTTTTTAAAAAAATAAATTGTAATTATTATCGACGGAAAAATCCGTCGGTAAAATTAATTTCTAAAATAAAAAATATTTCAAAATTATTACCGACGAAAAAATCCGTCGGTAATGTGCGCGCCTCATCCAAACTAGTTGGCGCGAATATTACTGATGGAATTACTGATGGATTTTTCCGTCGGTAATGAATGAAACCCACATTTTCCCAATTCCATGATTTCCGTCGATAAATCCGTCGGTATTACCGACGGAAAAAATCCATCGGTAACTCGCTATTTTCTTGTAGTATACATTTTGAGGTTTAATGGTAAGTTAATTTATTGTTTAGCTACATTTTAAAGCTCTAATATACAAATAAGCCTCAAATTAATAATTTTTCTATGATGAATTAGTTTATTGTTCATTTACACATATTGAATCCTGTAAATATAACAATTTCAAAAAAAAAAAAGACAGAATATGTTCTTTATAGCATAAAAGTGTCCTATCAAATTAATTCTAAATGACTTTAGGTGTTACACAATTTAAAGAGCGATAAAGAGGGCAATAATTATTAATTATTTTTTTAGCTAGACAGCTATATTTAAGATGTTTTGATTCCTCTATTAATAATTTTTCAGTTGTGTCACAACATACCCGGAGGGGGCGCCGAGACTCGGATGGCGATCGTTTGGTTTTTTTTGAAAAAAGTTTGGGAGTCGCCACCAATTTTAATTTTGGAAAAAATTGGAAAACCTTTAATTTGCAAACTGGTCTTTTAAAATGAGATTTAAGGTCCGGGAGTCTGATTATGATTAGGGAAGGGTGGAAACTTAATCCCCATGCACTCTAATACATCCGTATAAATACGGTTACCCTAGAGTTTATTATGCAAATTTATTTATAACTTTAATGTATTTATTTTTTCCCAAAAGTTAGCAAACATGTAAAATATAAAATAAACTAAAACAAAAGAAATTAAATTAAAAGAAAACAATTTAATGAAAAATTAATTTTGGTTTGATAGTTGTAAGCTACGCCACGCATTCTCCTGCAATGAGGAACTCAAACCACGCTGCTCAGAGAAAATGCTTGTGTGTTGATGGATTTTAGTTAAAAGAGGAAATAAAAGTGTGTTGACTAATTTTAATTTTGAAAATGATTTTTTGGATTGATTAAGGATTTAAAAGGGAATCCGCTTTTGCACGAGATTCAAGGCCTCACTAGGTTGCTCAGTGAATCTCTATGACTCAATAATGTATGAAGGAGGAATCCACCTCTCAGTCATGGTTATTGACCATTGCACGGATAAAATAATATTTTTATATATATTATTTTTTTTAACTATGCCCTTCAGAATGGTTTTTTTTAGTTTTTTGGTTTTTTTTTTTTGTGTTCTGGGCCTCCAAAGGGCCCATTCCTACAAAAACAAAAAAGAACTTAAAAAAAAAAAAAAAAAAAAAAAAAAAAAAACTAACCTACCCGCATCCCCCACCCACCCGTACACACACACACACACACACACACACACACACAGACGCACATACACAAACATACACGGAGACAAAGCACAGAGACAACAGAGACGCGGGGAGAGGGAAGAAGGAAACCGTGGCAGTGGGCTCATGTCAAGGGCGGAGGATCGGCGGCGGTTGATCTGAGGGTCGCAAGTTCGTGGATCGAGGAGTGCTTTGGCGCAGGAGGTTCGCGTCGACCATCGAAGAAGATCGTGGCCCAAGTCCAGCACCGGGTTCAGCCGAGGATGGAGTGGTGCGGTCCGATTCGCGGCTTGCCGGGCAATGCGGTTCAGCGGTGGCGCCGATCTGAGCTCGGTCGCGGCGATCCAGTCAATGTGGGTGTGATGCCATCATCAAGCGGTGGTGAAGCGATTTGCGACTCAATCTAGTGGATCGTGCAGTGAGCCGCTCGATGAGTGGGTGGCCGGCCGAGTGGGGTGGTTCTCCGTTGTGTTGGTGGAGGAGGCGCTTTCGCCGCTCGCATGGCCGGAAGGTTCGACACTTCGGATGGCGTATTCGTGAGACGGCGAAGAGGGGGTGATGATGCGCGATGAAGGCAGCTTCGGGTGGACGTCACTGGGCAGAGGGGAACCTTAATCCGGGCGCGGCCGGTACTTCCACTATTGGTCCCCTACCGATAGTTCGCTTTCCTTCCCTTTTATTTTGATTTTGTCTTGTTTTACTTGATTTGGATTTTTGGTTTGGTCAGAAATGTTGGTGATGGTTCCAATGTGAAAGTGGTATATGTGTGTATGGGGTAAAGAAAAACTGAAGGCTCAGGCGTGGATCGCATTAGGCTTATGAGGGCTTATGATTAATTCTCACCAACCTCCCTCTCGCCCCCCTTTTGCTATTTTATACCGATCTCCTTTGCTATTGATGGCTGTGTTTTGCGGAGGACTCAGTGGCATTGTCTCCATGCCTCAGCTTTGAATGGAGAGAAGGCACACCATCCCCCATACTGCAAATGCATCTCCGCCGAGTGCTCCATCAACAAGGCCAAGAGCCCATCCCCCGGTCACCGATTGCCGAGAGAGGAGATGGTTGTTGCTGGGAAGAAATCAAATATTCCCCTCCTCATCTCTTCTTTTGTCATTCCGCTTTATTGGTATTTTATTTGATTTTTTATTTTGTATTTTTATTTTGTCTCAAGATCGACATCATGAGCCGCCCCTTTTTATATCTGCCATCCTCCACTTTCATGTCTTGTGTGTATGCGTGGTAGAGTGGGTCGAAAAAGATAGCCACCCATTTATGCTCTTTTTAAAGAAAATAGACTAAGATAATCGGGGCCTCTCTTTTCCTGAAGGTGGGCTGACAAAAGGAACTCAATCACGTAATTGGGCTCAAACATCTTGTATTACAAAGTTGGACCAATAATTGAAAATAAAATGAATCCGAAATTAAAAGGGATTTGGGCTGAATATTTGTATATTTCTCATTTGTCAGGAACTCACACCTGTGTCTCAACCAAGAGCACCAAATGGAATCAAACCGCCAGAGCAAAAAATCAAGACAATTTTTTTTTTGACTTTTCCTTTTGAAATTTTGATTTAAAACAAACTAACCTAAAAAATACTTTTTCATTTTTCCTTTTCAAATGAAATGAACCAAGAGACTACAAAACGACTATTTATTTTATTTTTGAGAAGACTTTAAAAGAAACTATGAAGTATGCAAATTTTGAATTTTTGGTTTAAATGACCGGGCAAAATCGGTTGTTCACAAGTTGTTTCTATCCTAAGATATGATATAAAGCAATTAAGCAAAATTAATTAAACATGACACCAAAATAAAGTAAAATCAAACGGAATAATTTAGATAAATGTATAAATTGATTAAATACATTATTAATAAATTGCAATAATTATATTTAAAGGTTAAAGTGATAATTTTTGGTTAAATAAATTGATATAATTCATATAACCATATAAGTCAATTAAAATTTTGCTATCTGTATTTAAAGTATTGTATGTTTATTATTTGTATTTAAAGTATTGTATATTTATTACTTGTATTTAAAATATTATATGTATATGATGTCATTTTAAATAAACTAATAATTACATTAGTGTGCTATTTTAGGTGATTTAGGTTTAATTTTTACTAATTAAAAAACAACTGACGTTTGAATTTGCCATATGCAATTAATATAGCATTTCAGTAATATTAATATAAAGATAATACATTTCTCTATAATTACACAAAGCAATAAAAACAATTCTGTAGCGAATACTTTAAACGTTCACATAAGAAATTAAAATATGTATATAACATGTTTTAAAAAAATACTTTGTTATAATAATGATACATTATTTTATGCAATAATATTAAAAAAAAACTGAAAGATAATAATAACATTAGTTATTATGGATTAGAAACTGAAATTTGTGGGTTAAATATTTAGAAGAAGAATGGAAAATTAAATCAGTAACTAATCTATAATATTTCTTAAATAAAATCAGATATTATTTTTAAATATTAATCAATAAATTTTTTTAAAAAATAAATCAAATATTTTAAAGATTAAAATTTACTCGTTAAGACATTTCAATTTAATAAAAAATTACTAAACAATCAATTATGTTTTTGGGTTTTCCTTTTTTGATCATATATATCATTATTGAATCTTGATCATCCGTTATATGTAAAGACAAAAATAATAACATGAACGATTGTTCCTCCAACTTGGATGAAGTAACCTGTAACCCTTATAAAAAAAAATAACTTAATATGAAGAAACATATCCTGAGGAAGTATGTCAATTGGAAAAATAGTGTAAAACATATGGAGCTTCCTGAACATATTTTTTTAATAGCTGAAATAGGTGGAATTCACAGACACACAACATATATTTTAATAAAGATAACATGTATTGTAACAAAAAAAAGCACTTATTGATATTTTAATATTTATTAATATTATTATTAATATATAAGAATATGAACTTAATCTTTTTTTACTAATTTTTGTAGAACCAAGCAAATGTAAAGAAAAGTTTGTTGAAAAATATTATTATTGTTAAGTAAATTAAGAAAGTATAACATTTTATCATAAAGGCTGACAATAAAACTAAATTGAAAGTTGAAAAGTATTGCAAAAATTTTTTAAATGTTTACTATCATATCAAACAATAAATAGAAAATGAAAATATTTAGCAAAATTGAAATCAATTTTAATTCAATAAACTACAAATCTATAATTTATATCCATAGATCACAAAAATTATTTTATGTTTTCTGTATCAGGAACCATCCATCCCTTGCATCGTCTAGTAATTGTTCACAATTTCCTTCTCAGTCTTGAGAGCAATGGCGAAGAGGCTGTTGTTACTGGCTGCTGGTTACTTTTCTAGTGTGAGTTTTTCGTTTACGCTGTGATCTCTAGACTGGCACATAGACTCATGATCTGATTTGGACTGTGATTCCTCTCCTCATAGCTACGTGTTGATCTAGTGAGTCTGTGCTGCTGTAGTGCTTTTCATCCTCTGTTTAATGTGAGTCTGAGTCTGTGTGGCATGCAGCAAGGTGGTGTGTCTGTGATGTGGCAAGTCTGCTTCTTTTATCTACTTCATGTTTCCCTCATGGAATCAGTGGCTTGCTTTCCTTGGGGCACACCGTAGTGCTTCAAGTTGTGCCCCTCTTTTGTTCTTCCTTCTTGCTGCTTGGTGGCTTTTGGAGCTGCAGCCTTCGTCATTTCATGCTACAGGAGTAGTGCGGCATGCTTATATGATAGTGCAAAATACGTTACAAATATAATTGATTTGAAACTGCAGTAATAATTACCTACTTATTAGTAAATCGTAACTTATATGTCTACGTATATTTCCAGACCTTGGTAGTGGATAATAACTGATTCATGCCATAAAATTAGTGATATGTAATGCAGGTAAAATCAAATTAAAATAGTTAATAAATTTGATAATATAATTTAAAATAACATTTACGTGGTGGTTTTTTCTTTGTGTCTCGCTGTCTCCATTAGAATTAATTTCATGTTCAACAGAAGTATCAAATTGAGATGTTAAACCGGTATATACTGGAAAGTAAGTCGGGATGAGGTCATGATGAGAGCAATTTATTAAGACTATTTACATTCCATGTTAAGCACAAAACTTAAAAAAAAAAAAACATTTACTTGCTATGATTTTTTATTTATGTGTATAATAAATGCAAACTCCAGTGAAGAATACATATATATATAGATGATTGAAAATATTTTATTTTGTCCTTATACTCTATTTTCTTGTTTATTCTCTCTCCACTTCTATTATCTTTCCACTTATTCTTTCACATTTAATAGGATCTACTTATTCTCTCATTCAATAGGAGTATTAGCAGAAAAAAAAATTGACAAACAATTTTAAATGAATAATTATTTTGGAGCAAGTAAAATTCAAAAAATGAATATTTATTTAATTTGGGACCAAGGATAATATAAAGAGTTTAATTTATAAGTAGTGACTGTTATTCAATAAAATTATCTTATTTATATTATTTTTCAAGTAGTAGGTATGATATTTAACTATTTTTACTCATATAATAATATATAATTGAATAATAGTATAAAAAATTTTTACACTGTTAATGTATATAAATTAAACTTTAATATAAGTTAGCATGTGTTTTTGGAAAGTCAATTTAGAGAACCCTAATCCTTACTTTTGAAAGATATGTTGAGTGGATAGTCTTTGAACAAGAAGTAAAGTCACATTGTTTTGGTTAATTTAAAATGTGAAAATCTAATAATTTTTTATTTAAATTTATGTTTAAAATAAATTTTCAATTTGTAAATGTCCTTCTATTAATATGTAAATTTTTTTTAAGTATAAAAAATATTTTTTTTTCAATATTCATGATGTACTGATATTCTTTGTATAATCAAGTTTAGAATTTGAAAAATTTTAGAAAAATTTAGATTAATAGAATATATGATTCATTCCTAATTATAAATGATTAAAATGTATAAATATATTTGAATTTTATAGAGGTACTGAAAAAATTTTCATAAAAAATACATATGTTTATTTTTAGGTCTGAATACCAAATGTTTGTATCGAACTTTTTTGCGATGTCGGAGAACGGAAGAATTGACGTTATTTTATCATTCTCAGCTGTCCTCCTTTCAGCCAAGGGAGAATTTGTTTTTTTCGTATGGTATACTATTAAAACTCTGAATACGTATATGACTATAATGTCTAGTATGTTCTTTATTTAATAATCTATTCTGTATTTAATTTTAACGTATTATAATTGAGACAGCGTATCATATCGACCAGTATTTTTGGTTACTTTCACAGTTTGTTCGATTTAATTACGTTTTCGAATGTCAGTGGCTTTTTTTTTTTTTTTTTTTGCACTGAATTTGTCCGTATTTAATGTTGGAGTAATATTAGATAAATAATAAAAGTATACAATAAATACACATTTTATACTTTATTATCATTAGATGAAATGAGTGAATTGAATTTATTAGATGTAATGAGTGAATTGAATGAATAAGAATCACTTATCACATTCAATTATTATAAGATGTGTGATATACATTTATTATATAATTTTATTGTACAACAAATATTTTTCTTAATGTTAAGAAAGAAAAGAAGTACGAGAAGGTAAGAGAACTACAAAAAAAAAATCTGCAATATTCCGTAAAATTCATAGATATTGATATGTTTTAAATAGTTTGTATTAAAAATTTATTATATATCACAATAATCAAACTTATTAATATTTTAAATACTTATCATTAATGCATAATCCTTAAATTCAACCCTTGAACCAAAAATCAATTAAAAAATAATAAATAAAAAAATAAAACTTTGGGACTTGGGAGCAAGGCAGCGGTCATCACAAGAAGAAACCGAAGGCAGTTTAAAGGAGCCGTTGGCGTCCCTGGGGAAATTCCAAGGGCAATCCTGCAACCTGACATCCATGCCGATGCCACTGTCAAAGTATGTGCCTATTCAATTCAATTCGTTCATTCATTATTTAATTATTGTAAAACTATTTCTCGTTACATGTGTGTGTGCAATCACACGGCACAATGCTCTTTCTCCTCAAGGTCAATCCTCATCCCCCACATAACCCCCCACTACTGTACGCACCACACATTGTGCCACCAATTCTCGGCGGAGAGAGAGAGGGAGGCACCCCACTTTCTCACTTTTCCTGTATGGACTGCTCACGCCCATTCTACAATCAAAAAGGGAAATTCCATGGGGTAATTGCGAAATTTAAAAAAAAAAAATCATGAATTTATTAATAACTCTAATCTTAGAGTTGATAACTCAGGTTAAAAATGGTGATAATTGGGTTACCGAGAACTCTACCGTTCCAAATCTTAACATTACCAACAACCTTCCATTCTTATAACCCAATTAACAATCTTTTCAACATCAAATCGTGAATTACCACTATTGTATAAGAGTTACCAGCAAATTCATCACGAGTTTTCAAATACAAACATAATATATATATAGGCACACACATAAGTCATTAGGATTGGTTCTGCAGCGAGAAATTTGGATAGTATATATAATATCTTTGATTCTATCCTCATTGCAATCAATATATTTTTTAAAATACCAAAATAATAATAGTATTAATTTGTAGTATTTAAACATCTAATTAAATTATAAAATTCAATGAAGTAAAAAATTTAAGGGGCTAAATATTATTTTATATATATACACATCAAAATGAAATTTTTAGGAGGACTATGATGAATGCCGTTGACTAATACGATGATCCTGTTCGAGAAGGTTAAGGGGTCTTCTTTGGCTCTAGTCAGATCAACCCACACAAATTTTTTCTTATTAAAAAAAAAGAAAGGACAATGAAAATGCTACATGCTTTACCATTGAATAATTGTCAATTTTTAAATGATCATTGAAATGAAAAAAAATAAGAAATCAATATTAGAAAAGTTAAGAATCATTTACTAAATTAGCCTTATTTTGTTTCAATACTTCAATTTTCTCTTTCTTCCTCATTAATGAGTCAATTATATTCTATCTGGTTCTCAATGCATGTCTTTTTTTTTTTCTAGTTCAAATTATACTGTATTTGTCTTTGAATAATTGTCAATTTTAAAAATTTTCTTTATATAGAAATAATTGTTCATTTTAAAATTTTTAGTAGCATTACTATTAAATATTATTAGAGGAGGAAAGAGATATAATGAATGAAGGGAGGGAATGCTGGATTATTTTAAAAAAAAAGGACAATTCAGTAAATTATTTATAACTTTTTCTAACTTTAATATTTTCTCAATCATTTTTTTTAATTTCCGTATGCATTTAAAGTTGGACAATTATTTGAGGATAAAGGGAGTAAGTGATTTTCACTATTCAATAACTCGTTAATTATTTTATACTCCCTCAATTCCTTAATAATAGTTGTGATGAAAAATAGTGCCATTTTGGTACGTAAAAAGTTAATATATTTGTTTACAATTTGTGTTTATTAGAGTATTTAATTGAAGGGAGAATGAGTGGAAGTGTGTTTATTAAGTAGCATTTGGTAGGAGGACATGGACAGAAATACAAGTACAATTGAGACAGTGGAGAAGGACATAAAAATATTAAATATGTATAAGGATATTTTTTGGGAGAAAAAAATATGAAATTTATGTCTTCATATCTTGTTTCCAGATTTTAAAAGTACATAAATTTTGTGTTTTTCGATTTTGGGGACTGAAAATTTTTCTGTCCCTTGTTTCTGTCTGCACCACCAAATAGAATTCTGTATCTAGTGTCTCCGTATTTCTATTTCTGTATCACTAATCAAACGTTACCTTAGAGTATTTAGTTGGAGAGAGAATGAGTGGAGTTCAAGTGATAGAAGCTTATTTGTGTTTTTATTTTCATTTTTTAGAAGACCTATGAAGTACAGACACACCATTTGGGTACTGTATCTATGTATTGAACTTGTGTCTGTGTCAGATCTTGAATCACACACAAATGATACATATTTATATATATTTAATTAAAATTTATTTTTTTCTTACTCTAATATAGAAAAATACAATATAAATAGAGCTATAAAAAGGAAATAATCTACAACTTTATGAGTTTATAAGAACATAAAATATAAATTAAGCTTATATAAATGATATTTTGAATACTATATCATTTTCTTTAAATTTTTGGTTATATATATATACTATGTTTGTGTCCATAATTTTTCAATTTTGGTGTGTCTTTGGTATTTATGTCATATCATATCCCGTGTCTATATCAGTGTTTACGCTTCATAGTAGAAGATTAATAAGTTCTCAAAGAGGATTGAGGTTGATAATTATATTTTGGTGTCTTGTCAGTTAATTTAATTTTTTTTTCACGTCTGCACTATGTTATTCTTTATTTTTTTTATATTCAGACATAATCCTTTTGCTCCCCTCAGAGATGGAGCCAATTTTCAAAAAGTGGTGGGTGATTTTTGTAGTTACACTTTTCTCTCTACTGACCCAACGAGCACACTCCTCTTGTTTATCCTAATATTTCCCTTTTCATCTTCACAAATCAATACTAATGAAAAAGATGACTATGCCAGTAAAGTTACTAGTATTTGCATGGCTTAAAAATAACCTGTATTAAGGATGAGAGAAACGTTTAATATGAGTATTATTAAAAAGAAAAAAGTTAATAGTATTTAAATTTTTTAAATAATAATTTGTTCTACGTAAAAAAAAATTGAAAGGAAAATTATTCAACGAATTACGGGACTTTTTGGGGTTTAATTAATCTAAAGTGGAATGATAAGCGGAAGATTATCTATCACGAACACGCACAAATCGAGGTTCACTACTAAGTAATAGAATGATGCACGTTTTTCGGTCGCTCGAAGCCGTTCACTTTTTTCTCTCTGTTTCTTTCTTTCTTTGTTCCGAATCTCTCTCTGTTGCTGCTATCATTTTTTTTCCACCCTTGCTCATTGCCCATTGCTCATTGCTCATTGCCCTGACCATCTCTGCAAAATCTCTGCAAAAAGACATACTCAAGGTAGAAGAAGAACCACACTGATACGACTCACGTTAATTTCCCCTTCATGATCTTTGCTTTGATTTGATGACTCCTACCTACCCCTCATTGCTTCCTCCTCTTCCCCTCTCTTCCGCTCCCATCAAGGCCACAGTGATAATCTACACACTACTCTCCACCAACAATTGCCTTCCCTTTCACCCTGCCTAGGTCTCAGATTCTTGTCCCTTTCCTACCAATAAGGTTTCTCTCTCTCTCTCTCTCTCTCAGACACACACACACACACACACACTTGCTGCATCACCCATGCAACTTGGTTTCTGACAGTTGCTCTGTTGCCACTGTCTTAACCATAAAGCTTGCATTTTGACCAAGTGGCGGTTCTTCCATTTCTCTCATTTTCTTCTTTGGCCTTTTGGGGGTTCCAAATGTTGTGTCCGAAGCTCTGAAACAAACACCAGAAATGGGGGCATAAAATAAAAGGCTTTTCTTTTTTCTGCGTATTTCACATGAATGCTTGGTGAATGGATGTAATCTGGTAAAAGGGGTGTTTCGTTTCCTCGATGAAAATGGGTGCTACAAACTCCAAACCCGAAAAGAACCAAGCTTTGAGCCTGTGCAAGGAGAGGAAGCGGTTCATCATGGGGGCTATTGATTCGAGGTATGCTCTTGCTGCTGCACACGTTTCTTACATCCAATCTCTTCGAAACGTTGGCATAGCTCTTCGAAGATACGCTGAGGCTGAGGTGCTTGTGGAGTCTTCTCTTTCCATCTCTGACAAAACCCCATCTCAAAGTAGCTACCCTTCTCCGTCATCACATGTTCCTGAGGTTGAGGTTTTTGAGTCACCATTGCAAGGTGAGAGCCCTCTTTCGCCTCCGGTGGCCACTCTCAGTTACATGAGATCAGGAGCGAGTGCTCCTGTCACTGTTAGGATCAATGCTAGTTGTGGTGAAAATTATTTGGATGATGAATCCACTGTGTTCCCAATGCCGCCGCCACCACCTCCTCCTCCTCCTGCTGAGTCAGGTGCATCTTGGGATTTCTTTGGCCCTGTGGAGGATTGTGAGAGCTTCAGGTTTGTGGGGCATGCTACTAGTGAGTTCTGGGATGAAGAAAAAGGTAGTTCAGCTGTTATGGGGGCCACACGGGACCAATGGTTTGGTGTTGGTTCAGATGGGAATTCCATGGTGAAACCCAACTTGGATGAGAAGTTTAGTACAAACTCTAGTGGTTCTACTATTGGAAATGAGCATAGCACTTCACATGTGCACTGTTCTGATCATTCAGCAGTTTCAAGAGGAGTTGAAGGTGGCAAACAAGTGGTTGATGGAGAAGTGAGACAGCTGGAGTCACCTTGTAATGGGAGTGTTGTGAGGGACACTGTAGCAGACAAGGGTGCTGTTGGAAGATCCTGTTCAAAGAGGGAGAAGAACATAACTGGGAAAAATGTGTGTGCAGAAAGGGAGGATCCTTCAGAGTTCATCACTCACAGAGCCAAAGATTTTCTCTCAAGCATAAAGGATATAGAGCACCGGTTCATTCGAGCTTCTGAGTCTGGTAGGGAGGTGTCAAGGCTGTTAGAGGCAAACAAAATCAAGGTTGGATATTCTGAGGCAAAAGGTAATTGCTTGTTTATTAACTTATCCTTTCTTTTTTCCAGACACGGAACTTTATAAGAATTTTTGCGTAATTTACAGCTGATTAGACTTAACTTTTTTTTTTTTCCAATTAAATTTAGTTACTGATCTCAAGGATATTTCTTCTGATAGGCAAGGCATCTGCTATGGCTTTGATCACAGCTGTCCAGCCTGCTTGTTGTCGGCGAAAGGCTACCCCCGTTTCTCAGGGTAAGTTGTGGTTCGATTCTGTAATTAGGCTCTGATCACTCAGTAATCAACATCTTGTTGATTGGTTTAGCCATGAACATGTTGCATCCTTGATGTTTTGATTTTACCCTTTTTTGGTTAACTCTTGTTAGATTTTCCATTTCTTGACAAATGAAATGAGACAAGACACAACCTTAAATTCTAAGCTGCTATTGTTATTTAATATAACTGATTTCTACTTGGTTTAATGTTTTCTAAATGTTTAAGTTCGGTAATAAGTGTCAATTATTTCCATTTGGTTGGCAGTTCTTGTCTGTAACATGCAGTTATCTGGATGTTTTCCTTCAGTTCATGGGGTTTGAATTTTCATTTGGTTCATGTATGAACAATGATTTTGGCAATAAGGTAAAGCTGACATAATTTTTCCCTTGTAACAAGTTTTGAAATAAAGAGGTATAATACAGTTATAGTGTTGTTTGAAGCAGTCTGGTCTTTAGCTTGAGTAATAAGTTGCGTATTTTTCTCAAATTTTTCCTCTTTTTAACTCTTCTCATTCTCTGCTGTAACTGTGATTCCTTGAAGATGAATATTTAGGAGGGACTAATTTGTCACCTTTTGTACAGAGCCTGTGCAGAAAATTATTAGTTGGAAACGAACAACATCTTCTCGATCATCCTCATCCAGGAATCCTTTGACTACAAAATCTAAGGAAGATATTGATGATAGTGGAAGTGACTTTGCTGAAGAATTCTGCATGATTGCTGGAAGCCATTCATCCACACTTGACAGACTGTGCGCTTGGGAGCGAAAACTCTACGATGAAGTAAAGGTATTATGGTTAGCATAAAGATGAGAAGTGAAGGGTTTAATGGGTTTTGTTGAAGACACTGAACTAAAAGCATGTTTGAACCAGATAAACTTGATATAGCATGAATATGTAAACATAGTAAGCAATAGGTATGTATTATCTCCAGAATATCCTATCAATGAGGGTCTTAGCTCCTTGCACATTTATGCTTGCACTCCTGCAGGAATTACTCACTGCGTGAAAATACCAAATCCCTATTATCTTGCAAACCTGACTATAAGATGTATGAAAAATTATGATCCCTTCGATACTCTGCTTTTAGGATGCTTGATTACCTAATGGCTCTCTAGCGTCTTTAAATTGCACAACCAATGTAGTGTTCATTAGTAGTGCTATTTTGCATTTCAGGGCATATTTGCCATCTATCTGTTAGCTTAGTGAAAATTTCCATTAGAGAAATAGTATCAAGATTATTTTTTTCATTCCTGATGCATAGATTGTTGTCTTGTATTAGAATAAAAAAAGAAGTTGGTAAAAATTTTCATTTGACTTGTAACAGCAATATACTGCTCACTCCCATTTGATTAAATCTTGGTGTTCTTTACCTCCATTGGCTTTCTACCAGCTAAATCAAACACCAGGTTTTCGTGTTATTTGTGAACAATCGAAGTAAATGATGCCTCATAAGTTATTCGAACCCTGGGATGAATAAATAACTATTACTTGAAAAGGCAATACTTCAAAGAATAGTGGAAAATATCTAGCTATATGCATTCCTTTCAAGGACACCATTCTTTGATTATCAATCAGAATTGGTAAGTGTATCGCACCTCCAAATTTTGTGTTTTCAATCCTTGGTCCTTTTGACTGCAGGGTAGTGAATCCATCAGAAAGGACTATGATCGAAAATGTAACAAGCTTAGACATCAATTTGCAAAAGATCAGAGCACTCACGTGATTGACAAAACCCGGGCAGTTGTAAAGGGCCTGCATTCACGTATAAGAGTGGCTATTTATTCTGTTGATTCAATATCTAAACGGATTGAGAGAATGAGGGATGAAGAGTTGCACCCACAACTGTTGGAGTTAATGGAAGGGTAAGATGAGGATACTGGGTTTTATATTTATATTACCTTGAAGCTTTATTATCTGTTTGTTATCTTCGACCAACTATACTCATTGTCAATTAAGTGTTAAAACCATAATTACTGTTGGTTGTGCAGATTGATCAGGATGTGGAAGGCCATGCTTGAATGCCATCATGCACAGTACATTACCATCTCATTGGCATATCAATCTAGGAGGTCAACAGGAACCTTGCAAGGAGAGACCCGCAGAGACATATTGGCTCAGCTGCATGAAGAAATTGAGCTCTTTGGCCTGAGCTTTGCTAACTGGATTAACAGCCACACCTCATACGTGGAAGCTGTCAATGGGTGGCTGCAAAACTGTATATGGCAACCGAGGGAGCGTTCCAAGAGCAGAAGGCCATTCTCCCCTCGCCGAGTTTTGGCACCACCTATATTTGTTCTTTGTCGCGATTGGTCTGCAGGGATCAAGGCTCTGCCCTCTGAGGAACTAAGTAATGCAATCAGAAACTTCTTGTCTGATCTTTGCCATCTGATGGATCAGCAAAATGAACAACTTCTTAAGAAACAGAACTCATCTCAAGGAAGCATTGCTGAAATTGAGAGCAAAACTAATGAAGACAATGAAGATGAATCCGCAAATTTGTGCTGCATACATGCAAGTCTAACCAAGGTGCTTGATCAACTGACCAAATTTTCTGAGGCATCATTGAAGATGTATGAAGATATCAGACAAAAAAGTGAAGCAGCTCGAACTGCGTATCAGAATTGCAGAGCTATCAGGGCCGAAAAAACCTAATCCTTGATTGCTAGCTTCTGCCTGTTAATGATTAACATTTATATATGACATGAAAGACACCAAAAAATTGTACACACACATGGATCTTGTTGGATGAAAAAGGCAAACTTTGTTAGATGGCAAACGGGTGACTTGAAACTTAGTTTTCAGTAACATGTTATGATGACTAGCAAAGGCTATCGTGTTCTGTGGTAGAGTCAAGAGTTACTCATTGCTGGTTGTTAGGAGGCAAATTTGTCTACTATTATTTTTATACAGTTTTTGGGCTGCCGAACAGTTTACATCGGCATGACGCAGGAACCTCATTATTTCGAGTGGCAAGGTTGAATATCATTAAACATGGAAATTATATAAACTAATTCATGCCTAACCTGAACAGCAGTTTTCAATCAGAGTAGCTAGATGCATTCTAGGCTTACACACTTCCATTGTTTTTTTGTACTTCGAAAAAAGACACTTACAAGTACATCTAGCAACTATCTGTATTTTTCTATTTCCACCAATAAACTGAGTGTTTTTTGGGTCATGGTAAATAATCTTTGACTAAAACTTCATGTTTCAAATTTGGTTCTAGCAGCCTTTGGGACGTGTTTCTTTCTAAGATACATCTTGCAACAACTAATATACTCCAATTTCAACAATGAGCTTGAAAAAAGACGAGTAATGATAAGCCCCTTTTTCATGTTAATTCTTCCAAATTGTGAACAGGCTTCTTTGTGGGCCTTCTGCTATTAGAATCCGACATTTTGTGTGTACTGCGAGTAAGCTTCTGACTGCATGGCAATAGGAGCCCTGGTAACATGACCCGGAAGATCAAATGCGTCAACAAGTTCCTTTGCAATATTCCTCACTTGGAAACTGAGATACTCTGTGAGTTTGTGGATTGCCTGTAAAATGGAAAAATGTAACATTTAAATCACAACTATGACAGAGCAAGGCCAAAGCGTGTCCATCCTCATCTGAGATAAACTCAGTTCTGTTATATGTTGTGTTCTAAAAAGTGATTTCAACAGCCACCTCAAGTTCATAATACTAGTTTTGTAGAAAGAAAAACAGAAGTGAATGAATATGACATCACCATATCAATTTTTCCTTTACTATTGAAACTTCTCATGGGTTATAAACCAAGCTCAAAATAAGTATTTTTTTAAGAAAGCCCATTGGTAACTGAAGGTTTTGGTGAGCTCTCAGGAAAACTAATAATCAGCTCATTTTTTCTATGCATTATTTTTTTTTTCAAAAAATAATATTATTTGTTCTATTTCAAAGAGAAGTGTGTTTATACCTTGGCTTTGTTGGGAGCCACATAGTCAACATTGCGGTAGGTTCCAATGTCGTTCCATATTCGATCTAGAGCATAGAGATCACACACAAGCTTCAGAGCAGCTTGAGAGCTTGGATCAGGACAGCTGGTGAAGTAACAAGCCAAGTCAAAATTGGGGACAAAATCATGCGGATAAGGAGAAATACAAATACACAAGGAGATAGAAAGCACCTCTGCACAGCTTCAATGAATTTAGCAAGAATGACTGACTCAATATGCGACTCTGCAAGTGTCAAAAGGTGATTTAAGCACCTATTCCATGCACCAAAGTCTCCAAGAGTTTTAGAATGCTTTTGAAGCCGTACAGCAACACTCTGAAGTAATCTGGATGTGCGGTACTGCAATAGTGCAAAATGAGAAAACAAAGTAAGGATTTCTTAAATGGTCTTCGCCTTCTCACTGAGCTGTACTAGTACTAGACTGTAGTCAAGAAACCAAGATAAAACTTACTCTAAAAGCATCCAACTGAAACTTAGGATTTCTTAAATGGTCTTCGCCTTCCCACCGAGCTGCAACTGGATTTGGCTGTGACAGATATGTATTCATGGATTGTTTCAAGTATGTCCATGTAGCTGCAAAAGCCCCTCCTTTGAACTTTCCCTTGTATTGCTTCAAAAGATCACCTGCAACCTATACAAGAATACACGAATCAAAACAAAAACGTAATGCACAACCTAAAGCTGTAAAATATCAATTGCGATCAAACAGAGGATGGGTAAGCTTATCAATGATTCCATACAGTTACATGTGTTAAATGTGAAAGTGACAATCCAAATGTGCCTGTACTCCAACAATTAAATCATCTAATGAATTCTTTCAACATGGTAGCTGGCTTTTCATTTGGAGACTAAAGAATGCAAGACCTAAAGAAGCCTTACCAATAGTTAATCCAAGAAGAATGGAAATAATAGGCAACCCATCACCTATACAGGAGGGGAGGGGAAGAAGGCTGAGATAGATCAAGGTTAAAGTGGTATTTTGAACCAAAGTAAGGGCAACAAGTTGCAGCTTTAATTTGTTGTTCTGTTGTTTGTGCAGAATTTCACTGCTGATTTCTTTGCTATTCTCTACAGTCTACACTAGGGTGTAGAAGAATGAAATATTTTCTTTAAAAGGAAAGATCAGTCAAAGTCACATACCAATGACTAAATTCCAAGGCCCTTCTTTCCTATACTTTCTTGCTTATCAGATTATAACATAAAAAATCTCCTGCAAAATCGATATGAAAGAGCTTAGCTAATAACCTGTTGCAGAAGAACGGTATTGTCACCTTCAAATGTCTGAAAAATGTCATGATCGTTCCTCAAGGAACCAAACCGATTCACAGCAGCATAACCATGGCCTCCACAGGCTTCCCTACAGATGCTCAGTGACTTTGCAGTATATGAAGTAATATAAGACTTTAAACCTGCCGAAAGAGCATGGACATCTGCAACTAATTCATCATCATGGGACTTTTTCATTTCGGAGTATTTCTCCACTAAATCTACAGCGGCAAAATGAAATGCATAAGTTGAAGCTAGCATCGGCATAAGCTTATGCTGTTGAGACTGGTAATCAAGAATGCTGACTTCAGGTTGGTTTGGAGGTCCAAATTGCTGACGAAGCAGAGAATATCGAATGGCAATTGTGGCAGCTACCTTCAGGACACTAACTGATGAAAACGCGAGGCCTACCCTTCCACCTACAAGTTCCCCTAGAGTAGCAGCAAACCGCTTGTTTACTGTAGGAAGGCTACTTGTGTACTTTCCATCACGGGAAACATCTCCAAATCGATTAAGCAGATTGTCTCTTGGAATTCTTACAGAGCGGAATCTCAACGCCCCATTATCCACACCATTGAGGCCAACTTTATGACCACAATCATGTATCTCAACTCCTGGAAGTGGTTTATGAGTCTTCATGTCCCTTATTGGAACTATGAAGGCATGTACACCCATATCAGATACTCCTTTTGCACCATAAGAGGGCAACTTCAACCTGGCAAAAACGGTGGCAAGCTTGCCATGCACTGCAGCATTGCCAATCCACCACTTGATGGCACCATCATTTGGTGTATCAATAATAAATTCATCAGTCAGTGGATCAAAGGTGGCAACAGTTTGGAGGCCCTGCACATTTGAACCTATTGAGCACAAAAAGTAAACAGTTTAGATCTTAAAACTATATACTCAGGCTAGTATTGTGTTATATATATGGTAGCATGTGCATGTGTAAGCCCAATGGGGAATTGGGAATGGAAGACAATCTGATAATAGTTGAAAACAAAGGCAATTTGTTTAAAGGCATTTCAGCATGAATGAAGATCGAAGAATTTCTTTGCAATTGGTAGCAGAACAAAGGGGCTGAAGCCTGGAAGGAAGATTTTTTCCTTTGACGATTATATGCAGGTTTGATCAACACATGATATGATGTAAAATCCGTACACAGCAGAATATAAATTTCTCCAGTACAATTTCAAATTTCAACAGTGCTGATTTAATTGCATAATCATTGTTGATCAGCAACACTAACTTACACAGTCAACAAATTTAGCGCGGCAAAGTACTTGCAAGCATCAAATACAGAGAATTACGGAAGACAAAGTAATAAAGGGAGAGAGGCATGCAATGATGCAATGCAAGCATATGCACAACGAACGTGAGGGATGAAATTAAATTAATTTACCATGATGAAGCTCGGTCATAGCAAAACAACCGGGGTAGTCCAAGTTATCAATCCCATCGAAGTACTTGTCCTTATGCTTCTTAGTCCCCAAATTAATGACAGAGCCACCCCACAAACTGGAAGTGGCATAAATCATAAATCAATCATAGAAAGTCGCATAAAACATAAAACACGGTACAATTCATTTATCTCATAGGGTTGGAAAACAGCAAAACATTTACCTACCTGTATTGAACGCCCATTTTGATGCCGAGGGACATGTCGATGCTGCCAACGGCTTCCAAGATGGCGAAGTACTTGGCTGGGTCGCCGATGACGTAGCGGAAGGGTCTGATCCCTGCCTCCCTCACCAGCCCTATCAGCTGCCTCATGCATAGTTCTCGATGATCGTCCTTCAGGATCTCCACGGGGGTTTGCAGCTGAGGATTCGCGTTGAAGTACTCGAACACCTTGTCCTGTATGTCCCTGTGTTTCCCTCTCATGTAACCCGACAGTGATGACGCGTCCACGCTCAGTTTCGCCCTCGCGCACGTTAGCATCTCCAGTTGGTTGTTCCCGCCCTCGGGGACGGGGTGGAGGTGCTGCGATAGCCGCTGGATTCGCCGCGACGGTGCCTCTGACTCCGACAAGCATTCGTCACCGTGGGATTTCGATTTTAGAGTTAGAGTTTGCATTTTTGTTTCTCTTTCCTTTTTTGTCTGATCTGGATTGGTTCGGATTAGGATGTTGTTCGTTATGAGACTAAAGAGCGTAGAAGCAGCAGTTTGGGTTGTGTTGTTGGATCATGAGCAAAGCAATATCAATTGGAAATAGGTAAAAAAAGAATTGGAGTATTGGGCATGTGTCTTGTTTTGGTACCGAAATCAGTGTCCCGTACGGGATTTTGTCTGACGAAATGATAACGTGGCTTTGAAGCGATAATGACTCGTGGCTGCTACGGATAGGAAGGGAGGAATTATGGGCGCGCCTTCCAATCTGTGTTTGTTTGACCTTGACTACATCTCCTTATCTTCCATTTCCTTTTGGGTTTTGTTATTTATAATATATCTCATTAATTATTAGACGAGAGATAAATATTATTTAAATATAATCTATATTCTATTAAATAATAAATAAAATATAAATTGATATGATATTCTATATATTATAAATATAAATAATATTTTTTGTTTATATTATGTCACCATACTAGCCCAAAAACTTATCCAATCCAATTGAATTATCTACATTTCCGAAGAGCCAAATGGTGAGAGACCAATTCGTTACCTGAAATTTCATTTTCATCTTTGCTCGGTTATGACAATGACCCACGTGAAAACCTTTCAACTCATCCGTATGTATGGCTTTTTTACCAAAGAAAAACAAAAAAAAATCATTATTTACGAATATATATGATTGTTCACATTATTGATAAATATACACTCATTTGGAATAAAAACAATACGTGATACAGTGTCACATATTTAATGATGATCTCGTACACATAATACATGATACGGATTCACATAAAAATAAAACGTGATACTGTATCACATATTATTAGCATGATCTGAACACATAATACATGGGAGTGTCACACGTATTATACTTACAATGTGTTTGCCTCTTTCACGTATTGTTGCTTTGCAGGTTCAGCATTCTTTTTTTTTTTTATCAGCCTAGTACTTTGCAGGTTCAGCATATTTATTGATTCTTAGTTATTCAGGAGATGTAGGACGGTTTCAAATTCAAAGTACTAGGCTTTGTTTTTTTTTTTTTTCCCTTATGCAAAAGCAACCAATTCTTAGTTAATCAGCCCCTGAAATTGAGCACTAAATTTATATATATAATATAAATATAATATGGATTAATGATATATATATATATATATAATTTCAAAGACATGTAGATTCAAAATTATCTCTACAAATCTCATTGCAAATCACAATATGATTTGCATTATTGTATGCTTTTTATCATAGCCATCTGTCTTTGTAGAAGGTACTTTATGCTCAAGTTGAAATAATATCTTATGAAATGAATCTTATGAGATGAGTGATTTATTATAAGAGTTATTTATAGATAGTGGCGAAGTTTCAACAAAATTTTTAGTGGTGTCATTGAACCAACAACTTTGATATATAAATTAAATATAAATAAATTATTTAATATAAATTTTTAATAATTAATTATTTAAAAATTAATTTTATATTTTGAAACATCAAGTTAAAAGAGCATTGTGTTATGCGTAGATTGTATCAAAATAATTGATTTTGTGTGATGAATTATTAAAAAATTATACTAAATAATTTATTTGTATTTTGACCAAAAAATATTATAATTCTAAAATAATTAACTTTTATCTATAATTAAGAATTTAAAAAAATAGCACTCACTTAAATTATAAATGAGTTTTACGCTTAAAATTTTAATTTTTCACATATAAACTATTCAAACTTTTTACAGAAACACATGAAATTATGTTAAAATAGTTTAAATTGGGGATTTTTTGGCATTTCAAAACATACATAATTAAATATTTGTGCAAAAAAATTTGCATTGACAATTCATAAAAATTAAATTCACACACATTCACACACACACACACATAATATTTTTTTGTCAAAATACAAATAAATTATTTAGTATAATTTTTTAATAATTCATCACACAAAATCAATTATTTTCATATAATCTACGCATAACATAATGCTCTTTTAACTTAATGTCTCAAAAAATAAAATTAATTTTTAAATAATCAATTATTAAAAATTTATATTAAATAATTTATCTGTATTTAATTTACATATCAAAGTTGTTGGCCATGGCCCTCCTAAAAATTTTGTTGAAGCTTTGCCACTATTTATAACTCTTATAGTAAATCACTCATCTCATGAGAGTCATTTCATAAGATATTATTTCAACTTGAACATAAAGTATCTTCTACAAAGACAGATGGCTATGATAAAAGGCATATCATGATGCAAATCATATTGTGATTTGCAATGAGATTTGTAAAGATAATTTTGAATCTACATGTAGTGCTCATTAATCCAAATTGTATTTATATTATACATATAAATTTAGTGCTCAATTTCATGGGGCTGATTAACTAAAAATTGGTTGCTTTTGCATAAGGGAAAAGAAAAGAAAAAGCCTAGTACTTTTGAATTTGAAACCGCACTACATCTCCTGATTTACTAAGAATGCTGAATCTGCAAAGCAACAATAAGTGAAAGAGGCAAACATATTGTAAGCATAATACATGCGACACTCCCACGTATTATGTGTTAACGCTAATAATACGTGACACAATATTACGTTTTGTTTTTACGTGAATCTGTGTCACGTATTCTGTGTACAAGATCATCATTAAATACGTGACGCTGTATCACGTATTGTTTTTATTTCAAAATGAATGTATATTCGTCAATAATGTGAACAATCGTGTATATCCGTAAATAATGATTTTTTTTGTTTTTCTTTGGTAAAAAAGCCCCGCATGTACACCCTAAATATTACTCATTTTATTTATACTTTTAATATAAATATATTAGTTAAATATTTAATATATTTATCAAAATGAATAATAATAATTAGATGAGGATAATTTTATCAATTTATATAATTTTTTATATTTATTAAAGTATTATATATATATATATATATATTATTGGACTCTTGATAGTTATTATGGAGTAAAATTTTAAGGTGTTTGGAATCAGTTGACACCAGGTCAGCAAAATGCCACGTCTTCGCATGGATGTTTTCTTGAACAATAATAATAATACCCTTAGATATCATCAGAAAGTACACGCTACGCAGTCACCGAAGATTTCTGGAGAATCGGCGTGACGGCACGTTACGGACGTTGATCCTTGGACATGGAAATGGAAGCCCAATTACAAGCCAAAGCAACCTACTGAGATTAAACCGAGAATCCCGCATTTAGCCCAGTCTGATTGGAGAGAGTGGGCCAGGTGGCCCATTTAGAGGATATTACGAATGCCGCGCCCGCAGCTTTCGAAAGTCCGCAATTCAAAGTAGAAAAGCGCGGTGAGGCCTGCTTTCTTCCCGCCTGGGACTTTGGGGCATGTCTGAATGAAAGAATTCTGGTGAATACAACACACACACTCTCTCTCTCTCTCTCTCTCTCTCTCGTGCCGCAACCTGCTGCAAGCAATGCCGTTTTCAGATTACGATACACTCCTAAAAATCCCAACGAAATTTTGAATTCGACTCTGTATCGCAATCTGCTTAGCCTTAGGGTTTCACCTTCCAAGACCCATCGTAAATTCCCCGATTTCATGGTAAGCGAAGACAATTTCAGCGACGGGGTTTTCAAGACCCGCCCCGTTCTCTCCGATGTTACCAATCGCCCCGCCGCGGCCAAAAGGCCCTTCTCTTCCATTTCCGCCGATTCCCTTCACAAATCTGGGGACTCCCACTTCGCAAAGCAACTTTGCTTGGGGGTCGAGAATCCGGTCAAAAGGAATTGCGAGTTGCAATTCGGTCCAAGCACTCACCAAAACGACGACGACGACGAGGTGCCGTTTCAACAACCAAAGGGGAAACAGAACCAGAAACAGAACCACTCTTCTCTCACGTTGCCGTTTCCAGACACTTCGTTGCAGAACCTCTCCACTCAGAAACCAAACTCGCCGAGAGGTGTAACTGCGACGGAGGAGCAGAACTTGTTGGGTGGCGGAGGAGTTGTTACTTCGTTAGCAGAAAGTTCTCTTGGCTTTGGAGAGGGTGCTCTACAGGGGAGAATCACTTGCGGGGTTTCGGAAACTGAAAGACTCAGCAATCGTGCCATTCAAGACGATGAAAGGGAGGAGGATTTTGTAGTTGATAAATCGGTGGAACCGCCACCAATCTCTGCTTCGCGTGATTATGGGTTTCCGGGATTGGAACGATGTTCGGCGCTTAAGGAGGTTAGCGTTGCAAATCCAGTTGTTAGCAGCGGTGACCTTCTCAAATATTGCACTTGTTCCTTTTGCTCCAAAGGTGGTAACTTACAAATACAAAAATCTATGTATAGTTTTTTTTTTTTTAATATCTTTGAAATTGTGGGAAATTCAATTCATGCTTTATTCTAGTGTCTAATGAAATGGGTGTTATGCTACATGTGTTGATGTCTACTAGCTGCTTATATCTGGACGGATCTCCATTACCAAGATGTTAAGGGTAGACTGGGTGGTAAGTTGTTAATATGCAAAACCATTTTAGGATCTTTTGCACTGCCGAATTTATTTTATGGTATGATCTTAATGTTTCTACTGTAATAATAAATAGCTTGGTTCATGTTTTGTTATTTCCCTTACGTTTGGTTAGCTCTGAAGAAGAGTCAGAAAGAGGCGAGCACTATGCTTCACAAGTTTAACGCCTTAAAGGACAAGGTCATACATGACCCACAAAGCAGTGCTGAGTCATCCAAGTTAGAATTGTCCCTAATGGAGCAGTGGAAGTCGCTCTTTGTTCATATGGAGAATACATTTGCTCACGAGAGTAAACAGCTTGTGAGTTTCAATGCTATTGGCCTATGATTCATCAATCCTATTGCTGATTTTTTTACTTCCATTTCCATTTCATTCCAAGTTTAATTTTCTCTGTTTTTACACTATCAATTTTCCATTCCAGAGAGTGTACATTCCTCCTGAATTCACTTTTCTGTTAGGAAGCCTTGAATATACTATTTGGCTGTCCATGGAACTTTTGTTGCCAGCTTCTGGCAAAGCCTTTCTCTAATCTATTTGGCGCATACTTCTGTGATCTGTATCCTGGCTTATGATTTATATTTATGTAAACTAATGCTTCAATCATTCCGCTTTCAGGAATCAAACTTTGAAGCACTAAAAAATTTGAGAGGGAACTGCAAGAATGATCTTGATCTGACAGTCAACAGCCATTCTGACAGTCGTTAGAGTTTTAATGCTTTCTATGATTGTAAGACTGCTTCCAGTATCAGTTTATCAGTTTCAATTAATATGCATGCCTCTCTGTGATTATTACATTTTATTTTATTTTTTCATGAATTTGGCGTCCGCACAATACCTGCAAAGTATCTGTATATTTGTCACATCAGCTGTTTCAATTCATTCTACTATGAGCAGAATCAACCTGCTCTGGAGGACGACTATCCTACTTGAATGTCCCTATAGGGATTCCTGTTCAAATTGTATTAGCCATAGGTTGTTCAATCCTTTTTTCAATGGATTGTTAGCATGAACGATGTAGGGCTCTCTGTAATGATGTGTGGCTTTGTAGCTTGAACAAGAAATTCATTTCGATTTTTAAGATTGTCTTGGCAATTATCTTTTTAAGCTTCAAAATGCTTGGAATTTATTGATTGACAAACAGTTTATATCAGACAATACTGTTGATAGCCCGGCACCTAATGGAGAACTTCTCCATCAAAGATGTCCACTGTCCAGGCTTGTGGACTTTTAAATTTTGTGAGTTAAAAAACCAGTTATTGAATATTTTCTTTTGGGCATGGATTCTAAATGGTATTATGTCGTGCATTTCATCATGATGTATCTTTCCTTTTGTTTTTGAGATTCATGTAATCATGAGGAACGTGCGTTTGTTGACGGAAGCATAGGATGGAGGGGAGCAATTTCTCAACAATCTACTGTTAACACTAAAGTCTTAGGTTGTCAAACTGGCAATTTATATCATTCTTTCTCTCATACGATTTTTGCATTGCGTTTAACTTTTCATCTTATGTTGAGTGAAAAATATAGGTTCAATAACAAAGCTACTTGCATTCAGGAGAGGAACACGAATAGGTGTAATTGGTGAGTGCTTCAATTTTGTAATTAATTATGGGTTCCTAACTCGTGCACTTTAGGTAGCTCATGAACTTCATAATCATAACACAGATACTTACATTTCAATTTGCTCATATAGTTTCCAACTAATGTGCACTCTGAATAGGTTGTATTTTACTGATTGCAACGCTTTTTGACCTGGTTATTTCGCTGTTATTAGATAATGGAAGAGTGATAGGTGTGAAGACTTTTATAGTTAAGATTGTGATAACCATTGTAGCTTGTTTTTCTGGAAAAAGTCTTAGATGTGTATATCGAACTGTTCTCCTTGTGACCTTGGCTGCGGCTATGAAACGATTTTCATGCCTTTTTTTTTTTGTCTCCCAAGGGTATTCACCGTCGACAACGGTGACTAATCCCTTCGTCAGTTTGTGCAGACACTTCAAGGGTGGGATAGCTGGCTCGGGAAAACTTTTCCATTCCCAAAGGCAGGGATTGAACCCCTGACCTTTGGTTAAGGGTAAACGAGCCCCTACCGTTCGACCACATCTCCCAGGTTTGATTTTCATGCCTTTAACAACGAAATAAACTGTTTTTTTCAGTCAGTTTTTGGATTCTGGGTCCGAAGGAAATGATTTTGTTGTGCACTGCTCTGGTGGTCTTTTTCAATTTTTTCAAAACAACGAGGGCTAGTGGTCTTGAAATCCTTTTTATTTGGTGATGTTGACTTTTTTTTTTTTTTGGGTACATAATGTCGTGTTGAATTTAACTTCCAAGTTTTTAGCTCCTCACTCATTGCGTTTTCTACAGAATGATATGACCTTTTTTTAGGTCTAAGATGGAAATGGACTATGAGCACTTTGATTCAATCCGACGCAGAGTCAGGCCTGTTGTCCAATGACTCTTTTTTAGGCCCATTATTTTGAAATTACCCCTATCTTTCTCTAAATGGGCCACATTTAAGCCTCACATTGTCAAAATATATAATTGGACTATGCAATCCTTTTGCTTTTCTTGTTCGCCTGGAGAAGCAATGCTAGAGATCATGCCGTTAACCCCCGTAAAGAGGATCGATGTCACGAACGGTATTTCTTGACGGGTTAATTAACGGAAGATTTTAGAAGATACCGGAAGACCGTAGAAAAATATAGAATATTGTGGAATAATGTAGAATACTCTAGAATGTTCTAGAATCTTGTGGAATCTTGTAGAACCATGTAGAATCATCTAGAACTATGTAGAAACATGTAAAAGCATCTAGAAGCATGTAGAGATATGTAGAATTGTCTAGAAGCTTCTAGGGACATGGAGGAGTTGTCTAGAATAGATAAGTGTAGATGGTTCTAGATATATGTGGAGATGTGTAGAATGTAGGAAGGTTCTGGATACAAAATCTGGACCGTCCATTAGAATCAATCTCCACCGTCCATTGAGGAGGTGGAAGGCTATATAAAGGGGTGGCCATTCTTGGCCAAACCATCCAAGTGATCCAAGTCATTTGTAAGCTTTCCTTTGTATAGTGCAAAAGAGTTATCTCCACCAAAGTTCTCTTATTCTCTTGTGCTCTTAGCTTCCGTTGCTAGTTATTTTGAGTGAGGCTGACTTGGTGCTTAGCTCAAGAGGTTGAGTAAGTCCAAGTGCCGGCAAGGTTGCGTTGGAGTGTGTCCAAGGCAGTGACAAGTTTGGCATCAGAGCAAGGTTCGTGTGGAAAAAATGGCTTCAAACATGACTGAGGAACATGTGGAGGCTCCAAGGGGGAGGGATGTTATTCCTCCTCATACCAAGAAGACTCGTGGGTCAAGCAAACCAAGGGGCGAAGATTTTGCCGCTTTGGAGGAAAGGGTTTCTTTGTTGGAGAATGCTCTAAAAAACATGGATGTGCGCATCCAAAGGGTGGAGCATGACAAGGAAACCTTAGAAACTCATGTGTTGGGAGAGCTAGATGTCATGAAGGAAGATGTCATGACTGCTCTTAAGAGTGGAGAAGAAAGGGATGAAAGCCTCAACCAAGTTGAAGGCAAGCTTGAAGGTGTCATGAAGCTACTTGAAGAGGCTCGAGCATCCCTTGAGAAAGTCAGACTGCAAACTACTGCTAGTACTCAAGGTGGAGCAAGGGAAACTCCACGGGTTGATCTCCCCAAGCCAAAGGAATTCAAAGGCGTAAGGGACGCTCGAGAGGTGGAGAATTTCTTATGGCAAATGGAGAGGTACTTCGAATGCCGAGGGGTGGTAGAAGAACAATTGAAGGTACGTACTGCTTCTCTCTATCTTTCTGATAATGCAATCTTATGGTGGAGAAGGAAGCATGCAGACATAGAGAGAGGCACTTGCAACATAGCCACGTGGGAAGATTTCAAGAGGGAATTGAAGAGACAATTCTTCCCCGAGAACGTGGTTTATGAAGCAAGAAAGAAGTTAAGGGAATTGAAGCATAGAACCACGATTGGTGACTATGTAAGAGAGTTCACCACACTCACGCTTCAAATCCCTAATTTAGCCTCAGAAGATGCATTATTCTTCTTCATTGATGGACTCCAACCTTGGGCAAAGCAAGAGTTACAAAGGCGAGGAGTTCAAAATGTAGACGAGGCCATTGTAGTGGCCGAATCACTTACGGAGTACCAACGAAGGGACTCAAAATCTAAACCATCTTCTAAGGCTAGCTCCTCTAAAAGTGGGGGAAACAAAGGGAAAAATACTCCTCCAAAGAAAGATTTCAAATACTCTTTTAGGAGAGAGTATGAGGAGAAGAAGAAGGCGTTTGTGCCTAAGGGAGGATGCTTCGTGTGTAAGGGGCCACACCAAATGAAGGATTGCCCCAAGCTAGGGACATTGGCATCCATTGCTGAGGAACGACAATCCCAAACACAGGAGGC